>JAEAOA010001685.1:1067500-1072500 GCA_016746295.1 Potamilus streckersoni | reverse complement strand
AATAATTGATTTTATAAATAAAATTATCAGATGATGGAAACCAAAGTTATACTGGTGTTATACTCATATATTTATAGTCAAGGCTGGTTTGTTGCTCAGGAAAATATCGAACAGTAACAAGACTGTCTAGTCTTAAGACTATTAAGTGAAAGATATGTGATGAAAATAATAATTATCCTGATTAACAATTTGCAGAAATCAATAATATTGCATGAATTCTTCTGGAAAACATTATTTCGAAAACTTTGAAGTCATAACTTTTATTTCTGAATTTTAAATGTTTAAATTTATTCTTTTTAAAGCGAATCAATCTAGAAAAAAAAGCAAATAAAAATCACATACGGAATGAATATATATAATTAAAAGTCCATTGTTATGACTGATGAATTTTCATATTCAGCTTTTTAAATCTAAAAGTTTGTGTTAAATCCATTAACTATTTTAATAGATTTTCACTTCGTAAGTACTGTGCGTATCCAGTCAAAAGAATATAAAAGACAAAAAAGTAGTAGTTTCGTGTTATCTGTGAAAATCCTATTGTAAAATAAATTCGTATACACATTAAAGATCTTAGTATTGAAGAGAGTTTTAAACTTGGAATTTTCCTACAAAAACAACATTTTAAACTATTTTCATTAAAATGACACTTTTTCTAAATTAGTTCTTGCAAGATTAACTTCCACTTAAACTTCAAAAACACAGATCGTTTTTTGGATTCAGTCATTACGGCACTGAGTTGAAATGTTTAAAAGCAACAAACAAAATCAACATATGTTAACTTTGTTGATAACGTGTCTGCATTATGTTTAGACCATCACCATCATCATCATCGTCGTCGTCATCATCTGTGGAAGATTACAGGAAATAATAATTTAAGTATAATGAATAGCTTGAATTCAGCAAGAAAACCCTGACCAGGTAAAATTACAAATCAAACATAGACAATAGTATCCAAGTAATGAAAGGTGTAGTAAATATACGACAGACAGAAAAAAAAGACTAATTATTGAAAGTTACAAATGTATACAAATGTCCTTCTGACCTAATTTTGACCAAGTGTACATGTATATACGAGATAATGTGTGATACTTAATGGTCATATGATGAGAATAAATAAGTGATATACACTTATGTGATCATCGTGCTTGACAAACTCATAATGTTCTAAAAGTAAACGGAAATGATTATTGAAAGACGTACAAGACGCGGCGGTATCGATATGCTTGTACACACTACATTACGAATTATTGGTTTGTTTTTTATACGAATTATTGGGGGGTGTGTGTTTTTTTTTTCTAGCACCTTGTTTCTTTTGTGAAAGGAGTTTAGTGTAAGTATGCTATACCATTGCAGTTTGTATCGTCATTATCCTAAACATAGCATTGCATTAGAGATAATCCTGGTCAAAACCCAACGTTTTAAGTGTTAATCATATATACGCAAATCCGCGATCAATTTATGTTTTTACATACATGGAAATCAGCGTTCCTGAGCTATCATTTTCAGATGAGAAATAGGTTTTCCCCAGGACAAAAACTACGGCCTGAAATAATGTGGAGGACAAGATGGACAAAAAATTTGCACATAGAAATTATCCTATGAAAATAAGAATATATACAGTAAAGCTAGTGTAACGCTTTTCCTCTATGCTACTAAGTAGAATATTGAACTTCAAAATATATTTTACACTATAATTCAGTATTTATACATGAACATGAAATCAAATTAGAAATAAATAAATTAAATGGAAACACAAATTTCACAGTTATAGTTAAAAAGTTGTAATTAGAAATAATTACAAAAAGAATAAGCAAACCCTAAGCCTAAAATTACAATTCTTTGATCTAAAATGTCAGGGGTGCAATACAAATGAGGCTCTTGAGTACTTTTTTTTTCTTCTTCTAGCCCCTTATTCTTTGTAGTGTCTTCATTGTTAAATATAATAAACTGAGAAGCTTGTATTATGGCTTAATTCTCAGGTTTTATGTCATACTTCATATATCAATACCTTTATTCTCAAGTACTCCTACTACAAAGAGTCGTTCAATTCTAAGTGATATCAAGTACAAAAACTTCACATCGTAACAGCTGTATGAATTAGCCTGAAATATAATATCTATATTTTGTTTTCTTAAAATATGAGCTTTCATAACGCACTGCATTTGCAATTTATTTCCATTTGTTCACTGCTGTAACACTTAATGGAAAATGACGCAGAAAGGTGCACATTATTAACAACGTGAAAAAGGGTAAGAAATATCGAACATGGTATTAGTATACGACCGGTACGGATTTAAATTGAGACGTTGTTTCGCACCGCAACAGACTGGAACATAGACAGACTATGATCTGTCATTGGTATAAAATATTTACTAAATGCTTTGATGCAAAAGTAAGGTATTCTATTCTACCAATCAGACGCACTTTGAAAATTACGTTTGTCTTCTATGAAATGTCATAAATTGAAATATAATATAAAAGATAACTGTATTTATTGATTGTATGAGCCTAACTATGTTCTGATAAAAATTAGATATGTTTCAATAATTATCTCATAGGAAAGATGAGCCTAAAGGAATGCAGGGATTAGGATATGTGTTCTTTATATAATTCGCTTGAAGCTGTATTTAGTTGCAAATGAACGGGCAACCGCCCTGTGTAAACAAAACTTGACGTTATTCGAGTCAGTAGTAAGTTAATTGATTTGGAAAGTTAAACAAACTTAAGTCTGTCATGGTAACCGAAAGAAAAAAAACCTTAACAAAATTACGTAATCGCAGGGTCAGTTAAACTTTCAACAAGAGTTATAGAGGCTTATATATATATATATATATATATATATATATATATATATATATATATATATATATATATATATATATATATATATATATATATATTAGTTACAAGTTTTATGACGATCTGTATAATATATGACACATAATAGAATACTATATGATTAATTTGTTAACATTATGACGACACATATCAAATATTCTAGTTCATGATTCATTGACAACGTAGTATTATGAGTATTATGATCTGCCCTAAGTATCACACATAGAAAATGTTATAGTTCATGAGTCATTGGACATCACATCGTTGTAAACATTATGATGATCGGTCTAAAGCATCACACTTGTAACATTTTCTGTTTAATGGTCTAAAGCACCACACATATCAAATCTTTTAGTTCATGAGTCATTGGACATCACATCGTTGTAAACATTATGATGATCGGTCTAGAGCATCACACTTGTAACATTTTCTGTTTTATGGTCTAAAGCACCACACATATCAAATCTTTTAGTTCATGATTCATTGGACATCACATCGTTGTAAACATTATGATGATCGGTCTAAAGCATCACACTTGTAACATTTTCTGTTTAATGGTCTAAAGCACCACACATATCAAATCTTTTAGTTCATGATTCATTGGACAACACATCGTTGTAAACATTATGATGATCGGTCTAAAGCATCACACTTGTAACATTTTCTGTTTAATGGTCTAAAGCACCACACATATCAAATCTTTTAGTTCATGAGTCATTGGACATCACATCGTTGTAAACATTATGATGATCGGTCTAAAGCATCACACTTGTAACATTTTCTGTTTTATGGTCTAAAGCACCACACATATCAAATCTTTTAGTTCATGATTCATTGGACATCACATCGTTGTAAACATTATGATGATCGGTCTAAAGCATCACACTTGTAACATTTTCTGTTTAATGGTCTAAAGCACCACACATATCAAATCTTTTAGTTCATGATTCATTGGACAACACATCGTTGTAAACATTATGATGATCGGTCTAAAGCATCACCCTTGTAACATTTTTTGTTTTATGGTCTAAAGCACCACACATATCAAATCTTTTAGTTCATGATTCATTGGACATCACATCGTTGTAAACATTATGATGATCGGTCTAAAGCATCACACTTGTAACATTTTCTGTTTAATGGTCTAAAGCACCACACATATCAAATCTTTTAGTTCATGATTCATTGGACAACACATCGTTGTAAACATTATGATGATCGGTCTAAAGCATCACACTTGTAACATTTTCTGTTTAATGGTCTAAAGCACCACATATATCAAATCTTTTAGTTCATGATTCATTGGACAACACATCGTTGTAAACATTATGATGATCTCTGTCTTAAGTACATCACGTATAAAAAAGATTCTAATTCACAATTATAAATAGTTAGAGAAATATATAATGTTTTAGCTCATGCTTCACTGGACACACTCGTGTTACAAGTATTATTTGGCACATATAAAATGTTTTAGTTCATGATTTATTGGACAACACTGTATTATTGTAATCTGTCCCATGTATCTGTTCTGACCCGTTAATGTACGTATTGAATGCTCTTTCTGAATTTTATCTGATACCTTTTAATGGTTGAAATGAAATTTTATTATCAAAAGACTTCGGTGTTCTTTAATATTAAGACACTTGCTCTTGTATATTGAGCATGTGTAATGACATGACTTCAGAATGAACGCTACGATGTCACTTATTTAAAAAAAATGCTTAATGGCTGAAGTATTTTAATGAACGATTTACATGTACCACAGACTTCTATTTGTTTTTGTGTATAAAATATCCGTGGATAAAATTTACACTCTTTCATAAATCCGTTTAGGGATGAAAAAATAATCACCGGATATATTCTTCATAAATTTTCAGGATATGACGTCATAATAAATAGGGCAATTAAACAAGGAGAGCTTAGATAAATTATCAAAGTATATTATGATTACATGTTTATAATTAGGAATATAATATACACTTTTAAAAAAATGTATTATCATGTTGGACCATTACTGATTTCAAAGATAAATAAAACCCGAGGAGTGCAGATTTTTATGCATCGGAACCTGGATCTACTCGTACTCCTGCACGTACAGTAGCATTTAGAGGTGTGTTACTCTTATTCCTGTATGCATATTGCCACTGCATTAGTTGAAA